>JAVIAB010000041.1:31705409-31735409 GCA_032433765.1 Megaustenia siamemsis
GTCAGTTTTCATTTCCATTTGATTCCTTTTTAATTTGTTTAAGTAAAATAATAATTGTCATTTTATTTTTAAATCTTATAATCTGTTCTCCTCTTGAGCTACTTCTCTTTTTCCATATTTCATTTCTTTATTTCTCATTTATCTTTCCTTTTATAGTTCTGTGAATTACGATTTATCATCACCATGTGCCACATCGGCTGGTGTTGTCGATCATGTTCTTCCACAATTATGTCCACAGTACATCGTATCATGTAGTCAGGTCGGGGAATTTTACCTGCTACTGTATGCAGTAAACAGTACAACCTGTGGCTGCCCTGCTGCCTTGCAGGTAAGCTCGGGAGAGTAAAAGGCTAAGGAAGGGTACCCCGAAATAAAACAACCCCACTGCCTTGTGGGTGAGACTTTTTAGCCAAAGGCTAGCGGAGTCAACTGTAAGCAAACCGACGGAAGGCAACAGAAAACCACCGTCGTAATTTCTTTGTATAATCATGAATCGCCACAACATTAGATATAACGTCAACAACGTTAAGGGGGGTTCCCATGGAAAACCCTCGTTCGGTAGGGGACATCATGTGCTACAGGTGATACCCGATCGTCATCAAGCTACTGTAAGCAAAATAAAGATAAAACATACTCTAAAGATAAGTACTTGGAATGTGAGAACACTCATACAGAAGGGTAAACTAGAAAATGTCATACAAGAAATGAAAAGAATGGGTTTACAATTACTGGGACTTTGCGAAATGAGATACACCGGATCAGGGGAGATATATTTTGATAAACATAGAATAATATATTCTGGAGGTACTGAACACCAAAGAGGAGTAGGTATCATCTTGGATGCAGAAAGAGCAAGAACAGTGAAAGGCTTTTACCCAATATCTGAGTCCTTTTAGTGAAATTGAATGGAAAGCCAATAGACATAAATCTTATACAAGTTTATCTACCAACAGCAGACAGTCTAGAGGAAACTATTGATAAATTTTACGACGAGTTAAATGAGGCACTTCATAAATGCAAACCACATGAAAACACCATAGTTCTAGGGGATTTTAACGCAAAAGTAGGAAAGGAAAGAGTTGAGGAAGTAGTTGGTCATTATGGCTTAGGCAAGAGGAAGGAAAGAGGTGAGAAACTTATTGAATGGGCAAGAACACACAACATGATGATAGGAAACACCTGGTTTAAGCAACATCCAAGACGTCTGTGGACATGGAAAAGCCCAGGGGACAACGTACGCAATCAAACTGATTATATAATGATAAGCAATAGATTTAGAAACAGTCTGGTGTGTGTGAAAACTAGACCAGGGCAGATTGCAATAGTGATCATGTACCAGTTGTGGGAAAGCTTAGAGTAAAATTAAAAAGAACAAAACGAGCCTCAGTTAACGTCAAGTTAAATTTAGATTTACTAAAATCAGACAAGAAGCTGCAAGACAAATAGAAAATCACAATTCAGAACCGGTACAATGCAATAGAGAAGATACAAAGCATTGATGAACAGTGGGAAATGCTAAAAGATCAAAATGCAGCAAACATCAAAAGAGTTCATACCACCAGTGAGGACAAATTCAAGAAAGAAATGGATGACAGATGATATTTTGCAGCTAATGGATACAAGAAGAAGAAATAAATAAAATAAAGATGAGTATAAGAGGTTAAATAAAGAAATTGTAGTAAAATGTAATGAAGCAAAAGAAGCATGGCTAAAAGAGAGATGCAAAGAAATCGAATTGCAACAAAAAGGAGATGCTAAAGCTATATACAAACAAATTGAGGAATTAACAGGAAGAAAAACGCAGTCAAAAACTGGATGTTTAAGATCAAAGAAATGAGAACTGTTGATTGATCAAGAAAACATAAGGGAACGATGGACAGAATACATTAAGGATCTTTATAATGATGAACGAACGGGAGTAAATATTAAGGATAATGGAGAAGGACCAGAATTACTCAGAGAAGAAGTGGAAGACGCCTTGCGCAATATGAAAGCCGGCAAAGCTCCTGGACCAGATAATATAACTAAAGAAGAGATTGAAGCCGTGGGTGATTTTGGAATAGAATTAATAACAAAAATATTGAATGACATCTACAACAGCGGATATATACCAGACGACATGCTCAAATCAATATTCATAGCCCTACCAAAGAAATCGGGTGCGATTGAATGCGATGATCATCGCACAATAAGTCTTATGAGTCACATGACTAAGATATTACTAAGAATCATCATGCGAAGAGTGCGAAACAAAATCAGTCCAGAAATTAGCGATGAACAGTGTGGTTTTGTTAGAGATAAAGGAACAATCAATGCCATTTATATCATAAGATCTTTAGTAGAAAGAGCCATAGAGGTGAAAACAGATCTATACCTATGTTTCATAGATTACACCAAGGCATTTGACAAAGTAAAACACCAAGAAATAATCAACATTTTAGAAAGCATAAACATAGACAGCAAAGATCTAAGAATAATAAAGAACATGTACTGGCAACAAACAGCGGCCATAAGAACTGGAAACCAATTGGGAATGTTTCAACAAATAAAACAGGGTGTTAGACAAGGTTGTGTGCTGTCACCAGATTTGTTTAATATTTATAGTGATATTATTTTAAGATCCATAAGGGGCATGCCTGGAATAACAATTGGAGGTCATAATATAAATAATCTAAGGTATGCTGATGATACAGTCTTAATCGCTAAGAGTGAAAATGAGTTACAAGAAATGTTGGACATTGTAGTGAAGGAAAGCAAAAATAAAGGACTCAGCCTTAACAGCAAAAAGACAGAGGTAATGGTAACAACAAAGAAAAAGACATCACCTCAGTGCAAATTAAAGACAAGTGGGACAATATTAAAACAGGTAAATGAATTTAAATATTTGGGAACTTTGTTAACCTCAGACGGAAGATGTACAAAAGAGGTGAGATGTAGAACGGCTCAGGCAAAAGTAGCGTTAAAAAAAATGAGGAAAATACTATGCAACCCATTTTTGACAATAGAAACAAGAAAAAGAGTTCTTAAATGTTACGTAGAGCCAGTCTTAACATACGGATGCGAATCATGGACAATAGGACAACAGACAAGAAAATCAGTGGAGTCTGTAGAAATGTGGTTTTACAGAAGAATGTTGAGAATACCATGGAGACCTAAGAAGAGTAATGAAGAGGTTCTGAGAGAGGCCAAAGCAAAAAGAGAGCTAATTTCCAATGTTAGGAAGTGACAATCATCATTTTTTGGCCATGTAATGAGAAGAGAACAGCTGGAATATATTGTAACAACTGGAAAAATTGAGGGACGAAGAGATAGAGGGAAGCAAAGAGAAAAAATAACAGACAGCTTAAGAGAATGGCTCGGCAGAAGGTCAACAACAGAAATGATAAATAGCTGCCGAGATCGAATGTTGTGGAGAGACATGATCACCTACGCCACTAGGCCCGGTACTTGATGATGATGATGACATCGTATCAACTCTGGTGTGGACTGTTAACCATGACACCAAACCATCTTCTCTCTTTGTCGTCCGCGATCTCTCTTTCCCTCTTTGTTTGCCAGTTCTAGCAAACTATTCCAACTTTCCTTTTCTCATGATGTACCCGACAAATGTCAATCGTTTCTTTGTAATATTTTTAGGAGTTCCCATGTTGTGCTTCCTTGCATGCGTTCGCCCGATGACTAAAGGAGTGTACCTCTTCATCATCCGCCCTTAAAAGGACGTTAAGTGGGCGTGTCTGCGTTGTGTTGTGGTTTGCAGTATGACTGTGATATTTGCGCCTTTCGGCCCAACACATCCGACTTCAGCACGACATTTTTTATTACCGGGTTGTCTTCCCTCTTCGATCCCTACTCGCTTGGCCAGACTAGACAGGTTAGTCTGTTGCTAGCGGCAACATGGAGATGTGGAGCAGGGTCTTGATGGTTCTGGTTCACCGATCCTGGTGCAAGCCATCAGCTGTGGGTCGCTGACAACTTCCAGCTCTGTTGCTGTGAGGCGCTCCTACGCCTCAGAAACAGTTCCCATGTTATACTGGTCTTGTTGAGAATGTTCACGCTAGTCATTTTAGCTGTCCAGAGAACTATCAACATTCTTCTGAGGAATCATATCTCTGTGGCCTCTAATCGTCTTTTTATTTATCTACTGTCCTTACTTCATTTCCACAGGTCAGGAATGGCTCTTTCTAGCAATGATGAACTCGGTTTATCAATAATTTCACAGGTTCCCCATTTTTTGAGCTCAGCTCACGGACAAGGCCTCTTTATCTTACCTTTTCTATGGACATTTATTTGTACTTTCTTCCAGTTCAGATAAATGTTCTAAAGAGTATTCACGACTTCTCTTCTCCGTGTTTCTATGGGCCTTTCCTGTTTTCCTTTTCTCTGTGGTCTCCATTAAATTTCCTGACTTGCTATGCTGATATCGGATTGTACGTACATCAATAAAACCTATTTCTATTTTCTATTTATAATCTGTTCGTCAATAGACCCTTGTTTTGTTCTTTACAAAATATCTTCATTTCTGATCTTGTCATACCACGATCTTAAGTAAATTCATCAAACATTTCTTTACAAATGTCCATAAATTTTGTTTAGTTGTTTTATTCAATATCCATGTTTGTGAGCAATATTAGAGGATTGTTTTTACTTGTGTATTATTAAACAGTCCTATCCTGATGCTTGTTTTTCTGTCAATATTTTCTTCAGTTGGATTGAACCTGTCCCTCATTTATCTACTCTCTGCCTAACCCCCAGTACATCATTCATCCCCCCCTCCTTTGTCCACTCTCTAACAGTACGTCATTCACCCCCCCCCTTTTTCCACTCTCTAGCAGTACGTCAATCACCCCCCTCCTTTGTCCACTCTCTAGCAGTACGTCAATCACCCCCCTCCTTTGTCCGCTCCCTAGCAGTATGTCAATCACCCCCCCCCTTTGTCCACTCTCTAGCAGTACGTCATTCACCCCCCTCCTTTGTCCGCTCCCTAGCAGTATGTCATTAATCCCCCTCCTTTGTCCACTCTCTAGCAGTACGTCAATCACCCCCCTCCTTTGTCCGCTCCCTAGCAGTATGTCAATCACCCCCCTCCTTTGTCCGCTCCCTAGCAGTATGTCAATCACCCCCCCCCTTTGTCCACTCTCTAGCAGTACGTCAATCACCCCCCCCCCCTTTGTCCACTCTCTAGCAGTACGTCAATCACCCCCCTCCTTTGTCCGCTCCCTAGCAGTACGTCAATCACCCCCTCCTTTGTCCGCTCCCTAGCAGTATGTCAATCACCCCCCCCTTTGTCCACTCTCTAGCAGTACGTCAATCACCCCCCCCCCTTTGTCCACTCTCTAGCAGTACGTCAATCACCCCCCTCCTTTGTCCGCTCCCTAGCAGTATGTCATTAATCCCCCCTCCTTTGTCCACTCTCTAGCAGTACGTCATTCAACCCCCCTCCTTTGTCCACTCTCTAGCAGTACGTCATTCATCCCCCTCCTTTGTCCACTCTCTTCCAGTACGTCATTCATTCCCCCTCCTTTGTCCACTCTCTTCCAGTACGTCACTCACCCCCCCCCTCCTTTGTCCGCTCTCTAGCAGTATGTCATTATTCCCCCCTCCTTTTTCCACTCTCTAGCAGTACGTCATTCATCCCCCCTCCTTTGTCCACTCTCTTCCAGTACGTCATTCATTCCCCCTCCTTTGTCCACTCTCTTCCAGTACGTCATTCATTCCCCCTCCTTTGTCCACTCTCTTCCAGTACGTCATTCATTCCCCCTCCTTTGTCCACTCTCTTCCAGTACGTCATTCATCCCCCCTCCTTTGTCCACTCTCTTCCAGTACGTCATTCACCCCCCTCCTTTGTCCGCTCTCTAGCAGTATGTCATTATTCCCCCCTCCTTTTTCCACTCTCTAGCAGTACGTCATTCATCCCCCCTCCTTTGTCCACTCTCTTCCAGTACGTCATTCATTCCCCCTCCTTTGTCCACTCTCTTCCAGTACGTCATTCATTCCCCCTCCTTTGTCCACTCTCTTCCAGTACGTCATTCATTCCCCCTCCTTTGTCCACTCTCTTCCAGTACGTCATTCATTCCCCTCCTTTGTCCACTCTCTAGCAGTACGTCATTCATTCCCCCTCCTTTGTCCACTCTCTAGCAGTACGTCATTCATTCCCCCTCCTTTTTCCACTCTCTAGCAGTACGTCATTCATCCCCCCTCCTTTGTCCACTCTCTTCCAGTACGTCATTCATTCCCCCTCCTTTGTCCACTCTCTAGCAGTACGTCATTCATTCCCCCTCCTTTGTCCACTCTCTAGCAGTACGTCATTCATTCCCCCTCCTTTGTCCACTCTCTAGCAGTACGTCATTCATTCCCCCTCCTTTGTCCACTCTCTAGCAGTACGTCATTCACCCACCCCTCTCCTTTGTCCGCTCTCTAGCAGTACGTCATTCATTCCCCCCTCCTTTGTCCACTCTCTAGCAGTACGTCATTCATCCCCCCTCCTTTGTCCACTCTATTCCAGTACGTCATTCATCCCCCTTCCTTCTTGTAATTGATTCCAATTATTCTTCCCCTTAACTATTACTTTTCTCATCACTTTATACACCCTTATCGATTATAGTTGACTCCTGACTTCATATTCATATTTTATTTTTTTAATTGAAAATACCTTTAATATGAAGTTCGATTACTTTAGACTGAACATTTGTTGCTACCGTCTGACGCAGACCTCCTTGCTGTTAACTCCTAATGCTGTAGACTCATGGCTGTCGCAGCCCTGGGAAGTCTTCAAACTTTGGAATAGAAACAACGGGAAGCAGCAAGGGTTAATTATCAATCGGAAAGAACAGTGAAAATGTGAGTTTTGATTTCAACTGGGAGGAGGGAAGAGAGGTCAGAGAGAGATATTGAGGTTTGTGTTTATGTAAGAGAGGAAGTTGAGGTTGAGAGAGGTTTGTGTTTATGTAAGAGAGGAAGTTGAGGTTGAGAGAGGTTTGTGTTTATGTAAGAGAGGAAGTTGAGGTTGAGAGAGGTTTGTGTTTATGTAAGAGAGGAAGTTGAGGTTGAGAGAGGTTTGTGTTTATGTAAGAGAGGAAGTTGAGGTTGAGAGAGGTTTGTGTTTATGTAAGAGAGGAAGTTGAGGTTGAGAGAGGTTTGTGTTTATGTAAGAGAGGAAGTTGAGGTTGAGAGAGGTTTGTGTTTATGTAAGAGAGGAAGATGAGGTTGAGAGAGGTTTGTGTTTATCTAAGAGAGGAAGTTGAGGTTGAGAGAGGTTTGTGTTTATGTAAGAGAGGAAGTTGAGGTTGAGAGAGGTTTGTGTTTATGTAAGAGAGGAAGATGAGGTTGAGAGAGGTTTGTGTTTATGTAAGAGAGGAAGTTGAGGTTGAGAGAGGTTTGTGTTTATGTAAGAGAGGAAGTTGAGGTTGAGAGAGGTTTGTGTTTATGTAAGAGAGGAAGTTGAGGTTGAGAGAGGTTTGTGTTTATGTAAGAGAGGAAGTTGAGGTTGAGAGAGGTTTGTGTTTATGTAAGAGAGGAAGTTGAGGTTGAGAGAGGTTTGTGTTTATGTAAGAGAGGAAGTTGAGGTTGAGAGAGGTTTGTGTTTATGTAAGAGAGGAAGATGAGGTTGAGAGAGGTTTGTGTTTATGTAAGAGAGGAAGTTGAGGTTGAGAGAGGTTTGTGTTTAGGTAAGAGATGAAGTTGAGGCTCAGAGAAATAGTGAAATGTAATGAATTTGTACAAATTAGACATTTCTAATTTCATAAGTCAAATATCTATTTATTTCTGACGTTTATTTTTTGTAAAGATAGAAATAGAAAATAGAATGAAATAACATTTGTTGATAGAGAAGTAAAATAAAGAGAGAGTGGTGGAAAAAAATCAAATGTATACTATATATATATAAAGAGGGGGGGGGTGAAAGACAAGTAAATTTATATATATGTTTATAATTATATATATATATATATATATATATATATATATATATATATATATATAAAGATGTGAATGAGATAGTAATATCATTAGACAAAGAGGTGAAAGATAAATTATTAAAAGTATGTAATTCTATCTATCTATCTATTGACCTTTCGAGCCGTAACCGGCCCATAGGGCGTAGACCAAGATACACCTTCTCCTATATGAATTTTTGTTCTAGCAGTTTTCTTTTAAAGATATTTTATCAAATCTCGCCATCTGTCTCTGTTCTGTGCAAGCAGTTCTATCTCATTGAGGGAGCCGATTCCTGCTGCTCTTGCCTCTCTCATCAATGTTCTTCTCAGTGTCTCCCTGGGTCTTCCTCTTTTTCTTTTACCTGTTGTTTCCCATATGAGGGCTTGCTTTGCTATTCGATTATTATCTCTTCTCATCACATGTCCAACGTATGACCATCGTCTTTTCTTTATTACTGAAGATATTAGTGGTTGATTGGCGATTTCTCTAATTTCCTCGTTATATGTAATTATATGTATATATTAGAGAGAGAGAGAGAGAGAGAGAGGAAGCAATAGTAGGGAATAGGGAGCAGGGTAAAGTACAGAGGCAGGAGTGGGGAATAAGAAATAAATAAAATAAGAGAGAAAATAAGAGAGATGATGTGAGTCTTGTGCGACAAGTTTTAATCTAAAAGAGCATGCAAGAGAACGCTTACAAGTGTCGAGTAACGCCTGGTGTTCGATCAGTTTTGTTTTCCAGCTATGGGAGGTTGGGGGGAGAGATAAAGTCAGACAGAATGTCTTAATTCCGTGCAGGTAATTTAAGCTAAAACAGCTACAGAAATATTGCAATTGTTAAACTGTGCATGATTTTCAATCAATTTATTTTTCTATCCAGAGAGAGTGAGATTGAGTGAGAGAAAGACAAAAAGAGAGAATGATCTCGTAAAGCAATATTGGAAATTGCAAAATAGAAGCAGCATTAAGGGGAATTTGCTGAAACATTTACATCCAAATCAGAGAGCAGTTAATTCGTATCTTCATGAAATAACTGCAGCAAGATTAAATTGATAGAAAAAAATGGGCACACACAGACCCCAGGGTGTAATTCACTGTTAGAGTGAGAACAAATCTGTTTGTTTTCCGGAGCAGAGAACGGTTCAAGAAGTGAGGGTACGTTAGTGATACTCGTCAGCGAGCTCGGTGTTTTGGCTCACAAGAAGTAGTCTCTACGAGGAATCTCGTTTTAAAAAAAAATATTTCTTTCTCAGATTTCCGAGATGTTTGTCGAGGGAACTGTTATTTCGTGTCCGACGCGTGGTCAATAAGTAATTTATAGTAATCCTTTTACGAATTGTAAATTAACGTTTAGGTTATGTGTGGTTTGAATATAGGTCATCACATGTGATTTAGTTGTAAATTTGTAAACGTGATTTGGTTGTATGTTATAACATAGAATTCCTTGTATTTCATCACATGTGATTTAATTTTTAATTTTTTTTTTTTTGCATTTGACTTGGATGTAAATAAGCAGAAGCTTTTTAGTTTGAAGGTAAATATCTAAAGTAGGTGTATGTCTATATAGGATATGGTGTAAATATCTAAAGTAGGTGTATGTCTATATAGGATATGTTGTAAATATCTAAAGTAGGTGTATGTCTATATAGGATATGTTGTAAATATCTAAAGTAGGTGTATGTCCATAAAGGATATGCTGTAAATATCTAAAGTAGGTGTATGTCTATATAGGATATGTTGTAAATATCTAAAGTAGGTGTATGTCTATATAGGATATGGTGTAAATATCTAAAGTAGGTGTATGTCTATATAGGATATGTTGTAAATATCTAAAGTAGGTGTATGTCTATATAGGATATGTTGTAAATATCTAAAGTAGGTGTATGTCTATATAGGATATGTTGTAAATATCTAAAGTAGGTGTATGTCTATATAGGATATGTTGTAAATATCTAAAGTAGGTGTATGTCCATAAAGGATATGCTGTAAATATCTAAAGTAGGTGTATGTCTATATAGGATATGTTGTAAATCTCTAAAGTAGGTGTATGTCTATATAGGATATGTTGTAAATTTCCGGTGTAGAACAATAATTTAACACAGTCCTTCCGTTTTGACAAAATACCTAACTCAGGGAAGACAACCGACTCACGTGAAACCATGATTGTTATGTATATATGTGTATGCGTCTGAGTGTATTATGTAGTGATAGGACAGGTTTTAAAACGTCTCACCTCCTTTCTCGTTAAAGGTCTCGTATGTGTAGGCCTATTGTTGTGACGATTCATGATTGTACAAAGAGGTTACGACGGTGGTTTTCTGTTGCCTTCCGTCGGTTTGTTTACGGTTGGCTCCGCTAGCCTTTGACTAAAAAGTCTCACCCACAAGGCAGTGGGGTTGTTTTACTTCGGTGTGACAATAGAAACAAGAAAAATAGTTCTTACATGTTATGTAGAGCCAGTCTTAACATGTGGATATAAATCATGGACAATAGGACAACAAACAAGAATATCAATAGAGTCTGTAGAAATGTGGTTTTACAGAAGAATGTTTAGAATACCATGGACAGCTAAGAAGAGTAATGAAAGTGTTCTGAAAGAGGTCAAAGCAAAAAGAGAGCTAATTTCCAATATTAGGAAGAAACAATCATAATTTTTTGCCCATGTAATGAGAAGCGAACAACTGGAATATATTGTAACAACTGGAAAAATGGAGGGACGAAGAGATAGAGGGAAGCAAAGAGAAAAAATACCAGATAGCTTAAGAGAATGGCTTGGCAGAAGATCAACAACAGAAATGATAAATAACTGTCGAGATCGAAAGTTGTGGAGAGACATGATCACCTATGCCAGCAGGCCCGGTACTTGATGATGATGTGTATGCCTGGTACTTTACGGCTTTAAGAGATGATGTGATAGAGTTTAGGATAACGTGTTCTTAAGAATAAATGATACATCGACATTTTGAGGACAATTGGGAACGTCCGTTGTTGTCGTAAGATCAGAAGTGAAGAGAACTAGGACAGAACTAAACAAGTGATAAGAACTAGGGCAGAACTAAACAAGTGATAAGAGCTTGGACAGAACTAAACAAGGAATATTAGAAAATGGAGATGAACACACAAACACACAGAAGACCTGATGAGGCACTGCCGTAGCTCGTCGTTATCACCTCCTGACAGCTCCTTCTCATCTAGTCAATGAGACGCTGGGTCAGCTTTTTTTAGGGGGGGGGGGCATGTTATTCCATTCTTGTTGAAAATCTTCTGCTATCTGCTAGTGGTTCTCAAGATGATGTTGCCCTCTTTGGCAGCCTATGCTCCAGTGCGTCCCACGCGTGCTCGAAGTTCCAGGGAAATATGAGTCCATGGTAAGACATTAGTCTGTTGTTACTGAAAGTGGCCCATGTCCACACGTAGCAGGTGCTGCCTGCATTATCGTAACTAGTCCAGGGGTTTTGAGGAATGGCTTTGCCGATTTCATATGTATATGATAGAGGTGCGCGTGGCCGTGCGGCTAAAACCACTGTTCCGCTAGCTAAAAAGCCGGCGCACGGTGTTCGAAGCCCGCGGTAGACAGAAAGGATTTTTTCTATCGGGGGTGAAATAAAAATCCTGAGTCTTACACGTCGTGGCGACTGCTTGACCAAGCGGCCTTTATCCCTCGGGTTCTATCGTTGCCCCCCGACATACACCAGCAATACTACTATGTGTCGTAAAGATAGTTTTTTTTTATACAATGCCTGTCAGGCTGCCATTGATGATGACTGTTCTGTTATGGGCAGTAATATAGATAAAGAGGGAGGAACAGAAAATGATACCAAAATAAGCATATCAAAAGAAAGAGGAGCTTTTGTTGCACTGGGAAACATATGGAAGTCCAAAAAAATTAGGTTAAATACAAAAATAAAAATTTTTAACTCAAATGTTAAATCAGTCCTATTATATGTCTGTGAAACATGGAGAACAAAAAAATTGACAATCATGAAGATACAGACTTTCATTAATGGATGCTTACGAAGGATAAAAGGATGGAAATGGCTGGACAAAATCACTAACATAGAATTATGGAAATGTACCAGTCAAATACCTGTGGATAAAGAGATACAGAGAAGGCGATGGCGCTGGATAGGACACACACTGCGGAAGCCAACTGAGAGTATTACACAACAGGCCCTTTTTTTGAAATCCCGAAGGGAAAAGACAAAGAGGAAGACCAAGAAATTCTTGGAGAAGACAGATAGAAGCAGAGATGAAGATGATGGGGAAGACATGGAATGATCTTAAAAGAGTGGCAAGAAACAGAACGGCTTGGACAGTGTTTGTTGAAGACCTATGCTCCACAGGGAGCTGAAAGTGTTTGTTGAAGACCTATGCTCCACAGGGAGCTGAAAGTGTTTGTTGAAGACCTATGCTCCACAGGGAGCTGAAAGTGTTTGTTGAAGACCTATGCTCCACAGGGAGCTGAAAGTGTTTGTTGAAGACCTATGCTCCACAGGGAGCTGAAACTGTTTGTTGAAGACCTATGCCCCACAGGGACCTGAAAGTTATTATTGGTTATGGAAGGCCTCGTTATCACTGCAAACGAATTAAAATCCATAATTGCTCAACCGCCCGTGCCAGTGGAATCATCCGAATTACTAACTCATCTCCCAAACAAAGAAAGGTAACTGTAGTCTCCATCGTAGCAGTCTCAGCACACGCCAAAAGACATAAGGCGAAACAGCGCAGAAAGTGAACACAGCCAACTGTTCCCTGTCATACGATATCATCATTCATCGTAAACAAGCGGGATATCGAAGCAGGATCAAAACGGATGGGACACACAGCTCACGGTGTGCACAGAGCACTTAACTCAGTAGCTTCTGCAACAAGCCGGACTTGGAATATGAGGAAACTGCAACAAGGAACACTTTTCAGACATAGCCTTCAATGGTTCCTGCCGCCTATCCACCATATACCATGGGAGTTCACGTCCTCCCGAAAATGATGATCACCATAGCACTTGATGATGTTAGGCCATCATTGATGACTCCAATTCCAAACATATAGACACACAGTGGTGGTAAGTTATCATTTCCAATCTAACAGAAGCCACATGACCTGTAGTTAGTAAAACCACAGAGAGAATATGATTTTGTGACCTTCACTGATTCACTCTTTGATGTGAATGTGTAGTTTACACAAGAGGAGAAGTTTTCAACTACAGTGATCCCATTTAAGGCAATTCTGGGATAGCAAGGCAAGTCTCCTTTATAGCAGCAGAAATTGATGTTCTCCGCTCCCTTCTTGTAGCTGCCGCCACACGATTCTGATGTCTCATTAACTTGGACATCATTCAAGAACAATGTCAGATTACCATTCCATAGATATGGCTCTGCTGATGAAATGCTTGGTGCAACAGTTGTATCAATCATACAGGAGGCTCCTGGTTTCTGGTCATTAATATCACAGACGGCACATGATGTTGTTATATTCAGTATTTCTTTCTGGGGTGTAAATATGTGGCATACACATGGAGAGTGGTTTGTGGTCACAGTAATCCCATTAAAGGCAATTCTAGGGTAGCATGGCAATGCTGTTTCAGAACAGCACAATCCTGTGATGTTTTCTGTGTTCGCTATAAAGCTGCTGCTGCTACACAATCCTGACCAATTATAGGTGTGGACATTATTCACTTGCAATGACAAAACTGCTTTGTTTACATCATAAACCTCTGGAAGCGAATCATTTATGGGACTAATAGTACAATTTATTCTTCCATCGGGGATATCTTCATTGAGGTCCCCCCCCCACCCCCCCCAAAAAAAAAAAAAAAAAAAAAAGGTCTTTGGTTAAAAAGCACATATGCTTTTGAGTTAAACACAAAATGAGTCCACTTCATAGATTCAAAATGATCCTTGCCAATGCCATCGGTTTGCACAAGTTAGGTCCTTAGCTACCAAAGTCACAAACGTCTGAAACGAAGCCATCGAATTAACGACTTTATCTACAGCGAAGGTTAACGAACTGTGAACAAACATTTATGTTCAAACCCTTGAAAACATTTTCAAAAATCTGCCAACTCGCTGCAAGAACATATATCGTGTTGTTCAATGTAAACATTGCTTAGTCCATAGCTCGAATATAAATAAGCTGCCATTTTACCTGAAAGTGTTTGTTGAAGACCTATGCTCCACAGGGAGATGAAAGTGTTTGTTGAAGACCTATGCTCCACAGGGAGATGAAAGTGTTTGTTGAAGACCTATGCTCCACAGGGAGCTGAAAGTGTTTGTTGAAGACCTATGCCCCACAGGGAGATGAAAGTGTTTGTTGAAGACCTATGCTCCACATGGAGCTGAAAGTGTTTGTTGAAGACCTATGCCCCACAGGGAGCTGAAAGTGTTTGTTGAAGACCTATGCCCCACATGGAGCTGAAAGTGTTTGTTGAAGACCTATGTCCCACAGGGAGCTGAAAGTGTTTGTTGAAGACCTATGCCCCACTGGGTGCTGAAAGTGTTTGTTGAAGACCTATGCTCCAAAGGGAGCTGAAAGTGTTTGTTGGAGACCTATGCCCCACAGGGACCTGAAAGTGTTTGTTGAAGACCTATGCCCCACAGGGAGATGAAAGTGTTTGTTGAAGACCTAT
This sequence comes from Megaustenia siamemsis, assembly GCA_032433765.1. Classification (NCBI taxonomy): domain Eukaryota; kingdom Metazoa; phylum Mollusca; class Gastropoda; order Stylommatophora; family Ariophantidae; genus Megaustenia; species Megaustenia siamemsis. The sequence continues at coordinate 31,719,966 of JAVIAB010000041.1, forward strand.
GCCCCACTGGGAGATGAAAGTTTTTGTTGAAGACCTATGCCCCACAGGGCGATGAAAGTGTTTGTTGAAGACCTATGCTCCACAGGGAGCTGAAAGTGTTTGTTGAAGACCTATGCCTCACAGGGAGCTGAAAGTTAGAAGAAGAAATTCAGTTATTGCTCCCCAGACCCACGGCCTCCTCTCGTCGTCTCTGTAGCACACAATTATCAGCGTTCTCCTGCGTGTACACCAAACAACGGACCAGCACTGCCTTGCAAATAAAGCTTCCACTTATCAGAGAATACAATCTGTGCTCATTGATCATAGACCACCAAAGCCGAACAATTTGTCTATGACGAACTAACAGTTCTGGTCTAGATGCACATCTGAGAGGTTACATATTTGTCCCTCTTGTTCTGCACACATTTCCCTAGATTGTTCCTGGCAATCATGTTGCTTGAGCAAACCTGTCACGAAGGTGCATAAAACATATGAAACTGTCTAGTGTATGGGTGGTAGCTCGTGGTAGACTGCGGCGAACAGCAGCGGGTCCTGCTTGAATACGTGATATAGTGTTTCTGTGAACTCTCAAATGTTGTGATACAGCTCATACAGTCGTTTCAGTTTCAATAGTTATATATGTCCATAACGTTTCAATAGTTATATATGCCTATAACGTTTCAATAGTTATATATGCCTATAACGTTTCAATAGTTGTATATTCATATAACGTTTCAATAGTTATATATGCCTATAACGTTTCAATAGTTATATATTCCTATAACGTTTCAATAGTTAACTTGCTGATGTTAATTCAATCCTACCATTGTGAAACAAAGAGAATTGTGTGTATTGTTTTCTTGGTATTCTCTATTTCAACAATTATAATTACGATTACATGTATGCGAATAGATATAAACACATACCTTCCATTTAACTACGATCAGTCGCTGTTCATGTGGATTGCTGGAGCAGAGGTTATCTTTCCTTGAATAGCGAAAGACACTTGTAACTGCACGGGAAGTGTACATTACCCGCACTGAAATGTGCACCAAATTATATTTCACACATTCAAAGAAACCACACACATTGACCTATATGGTGTTGCGTACTCATATTGTTTCTGTGAGTATGTGTGTGAGAGACAGACAGAGACAAAGGAACAGACAGAGATAAGTAGAGGGAGAACAAATGTATCAATTAGCATTAGTGAAGTTAAAGGCCTCAACTTTACATAGACATATTCTGTGCGGTAAGTGTGCTCCACTGCTCTTTAGGCGAATACTTTACCTTTCATCGCCGTAGGGTTGGCGAAGGACGTTTTCCCAAAGTGTTCGACATGAAAGTCGACAGCTCTACAACATCGCTAATCTGTGTGAAACTCTGCGCTGATCTCATAGCATTAGACTTCAGTTTATGTTGTTGTGAGACAGAATGCAACCCTAGGTATTTGATCAGCCGTGATGTGGTCTGTGCGAAGTACCTGTGGTTCAGATTATTTGAATAACTATAATTGGTTATATGTCATTAATTGTAATTAATATTCATTCATTCATTGGGTGCCGTCTCCACATCGAATGTTGACTTCTATAGCGCGCAATATTACTCTGTCTTTTGTCTTGATGGTGCATGATGTCCTAGGTTCACCTGTCCACATTTTGATATTATCAGCCCACTTTAGTCTGAGACAAACCTCTCTACCTATCTACCTCTCTACCTATCTACCTCTCTACATATCTACCTCTCTACCTCTCTACCTATCTACCTCTCTACCTCTCTACCTATCTACCTCTCTACCTATCTACCTCTCTACCTATCTACCTCTCTACCTCTCTACCTATCTACCTCTCTACCTATCTACCTCTCTACCTATCTACCTATCTACCTATCTACCTCTCTACCTATCTACCTCTCTACCTCTCTACCTATCTACCTCTCTACCTCTCTACCTATCTACATATCTACCTCTCTACCTATCTACCTCTCTACCTCTCTACCTATCTACCTCTCTACCTCTCTACCTATCTACATATCTACCTCTCTACCTATCTACCTCTCTACCTCTCTACCTATCTACCTCTCTACCTCTCTACCTATCTACCTATCTACCTCTCTACCTCTCTACCTCTCTACCTATCTACCTCTCTACCTCTCTACCTATCTACATATCTACCTCTCTACCTATCTACCTCTCTACCTATCTATCTCTCTACCTATTCTGCCCGTCTTCCCTGTACCTTCCCCTCCAAGTTAACTTTTCCTAGGCCACAATGTCACACGTCTCAACAATGTTCGTCGCATTATTCTAATTGCAGTAGGTAATTAATAGGCTACGACATAAATGAACAGTTTTGATCATTCAATCTGCGACCATGACACATCTGCCAGAAGTTCCACTAAAGAAATCCTATGGATTATTCAGAGTTCGGCCAGAAAGATATCTGGAAGCCTCTTTATGGTGATTATTTGTGTAGAATGATACCGCCAATGATAATAAATGTCCAAGAATCAGGAGTCTTCACTGGACCTCATCTAATCTCTTTCATCTTTGAGGTGATTGCTCTTTTACAGCAAATGCCTCTTGTGCACAGACCCGTGCCTCGGATGTTCTGCTGGGACAAGAGACCAGATAAGGATAAAACCACGAAGAAACCAGGGATTTGAAGAAAAACATTCAGTCGCTGATGGCGACATTCAAACCGTCAACTCTTCTGCCCAGAAATGTAGTTTTACTCACAGACCTCCCCCGTAACCTTCCGTCGTTTCTATTGTTCATGCATTCATTGGCTTCTCCTGTCATCTATTTGCTATCCTACCTCATTATCTTGAATATCTACCTAGTCGTTCATCATGACTCCATGATGTACTTTGCCCATCTTCTCCTTATACTTGTTGTGTTTCATCACGATTTCTCTGTCCGCGTGGTCGTGTTGTATCTAGGGTGGATAACCAAAGTATAAATAATGGGGTTGATTACAGCGTCGAGTCTAAGACTTTATCATCAAATTCAAAAGTACTAGCAAAGCAATTCAGGTTCTACCCCCCCCCCCTTTACCCTTACTAAAAGTGATCTCAAACCACTGTAGCGAAGTGGTTAGTGCAGTTGTCTACTGACCAGATAAGCCAGGGTTTAATTTCTAAATATATCGCCCTTGTTTTAACTATCAGGGCCTTGTAGTGCAGCCAGTGGACACACAGGATTGATCTTGGAAAGTAGGGCTACTTGTTCTACCACGTCACCTGTCGTCATTCAAGATAATCAACTGCGTTCTTCATGGACGCCACAAAAATAAACATATGTGGTCCCACCGTACACGAAATCAAGTACCTTCTTTTCTTTTCTTGTTTCTTTCTCACTGATACCGAAATGTGTCGTGGTTATATCATTTGTCCTTCTTGAGCTGCTCGAACTGTCTGAATTTAGTGATTCTCCTTTGTTGTTACATGTCTCTATCACTGCATCTATCCTATAACATTTCAATAGTTAATAACTTGCTGATGTTAATTCAAATCTACCATCGTGAAACAAAGAGAATTGTGTGTTTGGCTTTCTTGGAATTCTCTATTTCAACGACTATAATTACGTAATAAAATTATATAATAGGATCAAGTACCTTAACCTATCGTATTCGGACGATATGAGATCAGGTGACTGATTGTATTGCACTCGAGCGAGAAAGTGAAGAAGCTCACGGGAACTGAAGAGAGCTCTTTTGGCGTTGAACATTGAAAAGAGTGGCTTATATGTGACATGCCCGGTAAACGATGTAACAATACACATCCAGCCATAACGGAAATACGAATAATTATGATTTGACTTCAAACATCAGGGTCAGATGCTACAGAGTTCGTTCACTTTGTTGAGGTCTTTCTTTTGTAACTAAATAAAAGATGAAAATATTAATGGACGCTTATATACATGAACGATATTAATGCTGAAGATTTAAAAGAGCAGTCATGGTGTTCAGAATATATAAGAACCTCAATAGACAAGAACAGCCATGGTGTTCAGAATATATAAGATCCTCAATAGACAAGAACAGCCATGGTGTTCAGAATATATAAGAACTTCAATAGACAAGAACAGCCATGGTGTTCAGAATATATAAGAACTTCAATAGACAAGAACAGCCATGGTGTTCAGAATATATAAGAACTTCAATAGACAAGAACAGCCATGGTGTTCAGAATATATAAGAACCTCAATAGACAAGAACAGCCATGGTGTTCAGAATATATAAGAACTTCAATAGACAAGAACAGCCATGGTGTTCAGAATATATAAGAACCTCAATAGACAAGAACAGTCATGGTGTTCAGGATACACAAGAATAGTTATAGTTTGCTAAAAACACACTGATAAATACAACTGTGTTTCTCCATAAACACTTTGATAAACTGAAATTGTGTTTCTATATAAACACTCTGATAAACTAAACGTGTGTTTCTCTATAAATTACCTTCCACATTGTGTGACTCTATACCACTGATTCAAATTTACGACACTAATTGAACCCTTGCATGTTTTAATTAAATCTCTCAGCGTTTTCCTGTGTTTTAATTAAATCTCTCAGCGTTTTTCTGTGTTTTAATTAAATCTCTCAGCGTTTTTCTGTGTTTTAATTAAATCTCTCAGCGTTTTCCTGTGTTTTAATTAAATCTCTCAGCGTTTTTCTGTGTTTTAATTAAATCTCTCAGCGTTTTCCTGTGTTTTAATTAAATCTCTCAGCGTTTTCCTGTGTTTTAATTAAATTTTTCAGCGTTTTCCTGTGTTTTAATTAAATCTCTCAGGGTTTTTCTGTGTTTTAATTAAATTTCTCAGCGTTTTCCTGTGTTTTAATTAAATCTCTCAGCGTTTTACTGTGTTTTAATTAAATTTTTCAGCGTTTTCCTGTGTTTTAATTAAATCTCTCAGCTTTTTCCTGTGTTTTAATTAAATCTCTCAGCGTTTTTCTGTGTTTTAATTTCCCTATTTACAATTAGAATTTTCGTGTAGAAATAGTTGATACCGACCATGAATAAACAGCGAGGATTCCGAATGAAGAAGATTCTTAGCATTGTTAGTGGCATCCGCTTTATTGAGAAGGCTAGACAGAGGACGTTGAGTGATAGTGTTTATCCTAAAGGGACAGATTTCGATTCTGAATATCCAGTTTTGCATAAAAGCGTCAATAAATGTAAAAGTGCACCGATTGAGGGTTATAGCAGTGAAACATGCCCATCTTGCGAAGTGACAGACTGTAGGCACGACGTGACACTGGAGTATGTGCCAGCTGGAGAGACGGATCGGAGGGTCTCTGTCAACTCGACTTTGGTGACCCCGACATCGGATACAACTTTAGGTGGGCCGCAGTTCGTGCGATTTCAGGTAAGGTGGCCCGAATGTCGTACAGTCTGATGTAAAGAGAATTTCCACAAATAATTAAAATAGCTTGTTGATGTGGGCTCATCTGCATTGTACAGATCTAGGTGTCTAATATGTAATTGTCATTCCATTGCTCATAATTTTAATTCCACAGGGGTTGGAAAAACAAAAGCAAGTTTACAAATTGTTGTAAATTACAGCCACAGTAGTTTCTAAATATATCACTCATCAGCCCTTCTTTTAGAAGGAAACAGATCCTTATCATACATTGATAACAAAGCCCCTCATTACTACTCCTCAGTTACAAAACTTATCCTCACCACACCTCAGTTACAAAACTTATCCCCACCACACCTCAGTTACAAAACTTATCCGCACCACACCTCAGTTACAAAACTTATCCTCACCACACCTCAGTTACAAAACTTATCCTCACCACACCTCAGTTACAAAACTTATCCTCACCACACCTCAGTTACAAAACTTATCCTCACCACACCTCAGTTACAAAACTTATCCTCACCACATCTCAGTTACAAAACTTATCCGCACCACACCTCAGTTACAAAACTTATCCTCACCACACCTCAGTTACAAAACTTATCCTCGCCACACCTCAGTTACAAAACTTATCCCCCACCACACCTCAGTTACAAAACTTATCCTCACCACACCTCAGTTACAAAACTTATCCTCACCACACCTCAGTTACAAAACTTACCCTCACCACACCTCAGTTACAAAACTTACCCTCACCACACCTCAGTTACAAAACTTATCCTCACCACATCTCAGTTACAAAACTTATCCCCACCACACCTCAGTTACAAAACTTATTTCTATCATAATTCGGTAACAAAACTCATCTCCACTACACCCTGGAAACAAAACTCCGATGTTAGGTTGAAAGATAGAGCCATAACGAATGAAAAAAAAACAGTAAGAAGACGGGAGAAAAGTAACAACAAAAACAAAGATGTGAAATGCAAAACATCAGCCTATATCATAATGTATATGCCTGTTTGGCTCTGAGAGTTTCTCCATGAACAATGTTAACTAAATTCACTTCCGGCATATCGAGTTACATTTGCTATTTTCCAATTTGGTTGATTCAGTTTCGGTCACCTCACTTTTCTCTAATTCCCCTAGAGAGATTCTCCCAGCCTCCCCCTTCCCTCCCCCGTCCTCTATTAAGAAGTATTCCCGCCCTCTTCGATGCCTCGTCTCATGACATGTGTATGTGTCCACAAAGCAGGCAAAGTTCTGAACTCTTGTTCAGACCAGAAATAGCTGTCTCAATCTTGTTCATTCGTTGCTGTTTGTTGCTATAGTTGCCATCACAGCACTCTGGGTAAACCTGTAGGTGTTCAGTCTCTTAGTTGATAACGGTCGCAGTAGCTCGCTGTTTATAAGTGCATCTACCTCTACAGTATGAGTATTCAGAAGTAAAAGAAAAAGTCAAGTACCCCCATCACGCCAAGTGGTGTATAGGGAATATGGTGTTAGTGACCATACATTTTACATACCTTCAACACATGATTTTCAGGGTAATGTGGCCGGTATTACGCCCGTGCTGCTTTACTTTCCCAGAAACAAATTTGGTACCCATTTAAGGCTGCGTGAAGTCGGACCCCGTCGGTTGGGATCGAATCCTACTTCTTCTCCTTTGTAGTCCAATTCTCTAACCACTGAACTATCGCGGCTTCCAGTGTTCAGAAGTACTCAATCTATATTTGTCGACATCGAATATTCATTTGCTTGATGGTTGCACATTCCACGACAGTTGCTCCAGGATCTCGTCATACGAAAAGAACCCACTCACCTGCCGACGCATTGTTTGAAAGATGCGTTGTGTCGCTAGTTTGCGCCAAGCCCGCGTCTTTTGCGCCTTTCGGCCCGACTCATCCGTTTTCGGCGTGGGTAGAATTACCCTTAACAATTTTGCACGGAGACAGCCGTCATTTTTGGCCAACTCAGTTGGACTTGCAACAGGTCAAGTGTTCTGTCACGAGTGCAAACGAGGTTTTCTGTTTGCCGCCGTCAGAGGGTCGGACTCAACATCTCACTACTCGGAGACCAGTAAAGCCACAACGAAACCACGTTATGATTATGGTTATGTAAGGCCCCGGTATCACTGCAAACGAATTAAAATCCATAATTGCTAGCCAATCCCGTGCCAGTGGAATCATCCGAATTACTATTTCATCTCCCAAACAAAGAAAGGTAGCTGTAGTCACCATCATAGCAGTATAAACACACGCCAAAAGACATAAGGCGAAACCGCGCAGAAAGTGAACACAGCCTTCTTTTCTCCATCATACGATATCATCATTCATCGTAAACAATCGGAATATTGAAACACGATCAAGAAAGATGAAACACACAGCTGACAGTGTGCACAGAGCACTTAACTCAGTAGCTCCTGCAACAAGCCGGACTTGGAATATGAGGAAACTGTAACAAGGAACACTTTTCAGACATATCCTTTAACGGTTCCTGCCGCCTATCCACCATATTGACCGGATGTTCACGTCCTCCTAAAAATGATGATCGTCATATTTTTAAAAAAAAATGTATAGCGCTTGATGATGCTTGAACATCACCATGACTCCAAATCCGAACATATGAAATACAGTTAGTGATCGGGACTATCCCAGTCGCACATCAAACAACAGACTGTAAGATCTCCCTGCAATGTGAATTTGTGCCACGTGTTGGACGCGAACCCGTGGTGGGGAACCACAGACTGTAAGATCTCCCTGTAATGTGAATTTGTGCCACGTGTTGGACGCGAACCCGTGGTGGGGAACCACAGACTGTAAGATCTCCCTGTAATGTGAATTTGTGCCACGTGTTGGACGCGAACCCGTGGTGGGGAACCACGGACTGGACGCGAACATTTCCTCATTGATCGTGTCAAGCTTAGAACTCTGGATCTTTATGTCCTGGGCTCGACGTCATACCTCTGGACCACAACACCCCCCCCCCCCCCCCAATCATCACAAACATCTCATCCCACGATGTATTTTTCCACAGATTCATTTTGATCCAGTTGTTTCTCACGGTTGCTCTCTTCAACAGATAAATGATAATTTTTAATTTACTCCTAGTTTAACACCAGAATTTATGTGTGTGTGTTTATCTTGAAAACTGAACATTTCTTATATCCTGGAAACAAATATTGTTGGCTAAAGTTTTGTCAAATTACTGAATTCTTGATAGTGAGACTGTAATGGTGGTTATGATGTTTGGTTCTAAAAGTCGTTTGTTATTTCTATTTCCAAATGTTGAACTTATATTCACATGTCTTTATTTTGTTAAATTTTTGTCTTTAAGTTTGAATTGTTGTCTTCACATTTTAATTTGCGTATTTAAATATCTTATTCCTGAATTAAGGTGTGGAATTCGTGTTTACATATTTTTTTTCTTCTTGTCTTCATATTCCATATTCATGTCTTCAAATGGGTAATTCTTGTCTCAAAAATCTCTTAACCTTGTCTGAACATTATCTATTTCTTGTCTTAAAATGTATAATTGTTGTTTGTAAATTTCTAATTCAGATTTTGAAACTTGTAATGTTTGTGAGAAAACATCCACCACAAATAGAATCCCATATCTTGGCAATGGCACATCTCTTATCAGATATATCAAACTACAGTTTGTGCATGCTTTCGCTCAATGGTTTCACCTGTTCCTCAAACAAGCGCCAAGTTATGGTGATACATTGCATTGTAGTTGGGGGCGGGTAATCCAGTGATAAATCAGCAGCCTCCAAACAAGGAGTTCTTGGGTCCGTATCCCAGACAATGCATGAATTTTTCTCTTGGAACCGGTAGCTACTTTGTAGTATGACTTTCCTCGGGACTTGGAATAATGGGATCCGAAGTCTGATCATCTCGGTTTAGCAGTAAAAAAAACTGGATGTTCCATATAAACTCTCCGCACGTTAAAAAGTACTTGTTAAAATTGTTAAAAATTGAAAAGTTGTAGTTGTAGTTGTATTGTAGTTAGTCGGCCCCGATACCACTGCAAACGAATTAAAATACATAATTGCTCAACCGCCCGTGCCAGTGTAATCATCTGAATTAACATCTCATCTCATTGAAGGATCCAAACAAAGAAAGGCAAATGCAATCCCCATCATAGCAGCCACAGCACCCGCCAAATGACATAAGGCGTAGCGGCACCGAAAGTGAACGAAGTCGAATTGTCCTTCGTTATACTATATCATCATTCATCGTAAGCAATTGGAATACCGAAATACTATCCGTATGAAAAACACATCTCACGGTGTGCACAGAGCACTAAACTCAGTAGCTCCGACAACAAGCCGGACTTGGAATATGAGGAAAAACACATCTCACGGTGTGCACAGAGCACTAAACTCAGTAGCTCCGACAACAAGCCGGACTTGGAATATGAGGAAAAACACATCTCACGGTGTGCACAGAGCACTAAACTCAGTAGCTCCGACAACAAGCCGGACTTGGAATATGAGGAAAAACACATCTCACGGTGTGCACAGAGCACTAAACTCAGTAGCTCCGACAACATGCAGGACTTGGAATATGAGGAAAAACACATCTCACGGTGTGCACAGAGCACTAAACTCAGTAGCTCCGACAACAAGCCGGACTTGGAATATGAGGAAAAACACATCTCACGGTGTGCACAGAGCACTAAACTCAGTAGCTCCGACAACAAGCCGGACTTGGAATATGAGGAAAAACACATCTCACGGTGTGCACAGAGCACTAAACTCAGTAGCACCGACAACAAGCCGGACTTGGAATATGAGGAAAAACACATCTCACGGTGTGCACAGAGCACTAAACTCAGTAGCTCCGACAACAAGCCGGACTTGGAATATGAGGAAAAACACATCTCACGGTGTGCACAGAGCACTAAACTCAGTAGCTCCGACAACAAGCCGGACTTGGAATATGAGGAAAAACACATCTCACGGTGTGCACAGAGCACTAAACTCAGTAGCTCCGACAACAAGCCGGACTTGGAATATGAGGAAAAACACATCTCACGGTGTGCACAGAGCACTAAACTCAGTAGCTCCGACAACAAGCCGGACTTGGAATATGAGGAAAAACACATCTCACGGTGTGCACAGAGCACTAAACTCAGTAGCTCCGACAACAAGCCGGACTTGGAATATGAGGAAAAACACATCTCACGGTGTGCACAGAGCACTAAACTCAGTAGCTCCGACAACAAGCCGGACTTGGAATATGAGGAAAAACACATCTCACGGTGTGCACAGAGCACTAAACTCAGTAGCTCCGACAACAAGCCGGACTTGGAATATGAGGAAAAACACATCTCACGGTGTGCACAGAGCACTAAACTCAGTAGCTCCGACAACAAGCCGGACTTGGAATATGAGGAAAAACACATCTCACGGTGTGCACAGAGCACTAAACTCAGTAGCTCCGACAACAAGCCGGACTTGGAATATGAGGAAAAACACATCTCACGGTGTGCACAGAGCACTAAACTCAGTAGCTCCGACAACAAGCCGGACTTGGAATATGAGGAAAAACACATCTCACGGTGTGCACAGAGCACTAAACTCAGTAGCTCCTGCAACATGCCGGACTTGGAATATGAGGAAAAACACATCTCACGGTGTGCACAGAGCACTAAACTCAGTAGCTCCGACAACAAGCCGGACTTGGAATATGAGGAAAAACACATCTCACGGTGTGCACAGAGCACTAAACTCAGTAGCTCCGACAACAAGCCGGACTTGGAATATGAGGAAAAACACATCTCACGGTGTGCACAGAGCACTAAACTCAGTAGCTCCGACAACAAGCCGGACTTGGAATATGAGGAAAAACACATCTCACGGTGTGCACAGAGCACTAAACTCAGTAGCTCCGACAACAAGCCGGACTTGGAATATGAGGAAAAACACATCTCACGGTGTGCACAGAGCACTAAACTCAGTAGCTCCGACAACAAGCCGGACTTGGAATATGAGGAAAAACACATCTCACGGTGTGCACAGAGCACTAAACTCAGTAGCTCCGACAACAAGCCGGACTTGGAATATGAGGAAAAACACATCTCGCGGTGTGCACAGAGCACTAAACTCAGTAGCTCCGACAACAAGCCGGACTTGGAATATGAGGAAAAACACATCTCACGGTGTGCACAGAGCACTAAACTCAGTAGCTCCGACAACAAGCCGGACTTGGAATATGAGGAAAAACACATCTCACGGTGTGCACAGAGCACTAAACTCAGTAGCTCCGACAACAAGCCGGACTTGGAATATGAGGAAAAACACATCTCACGGTGTGCACAGAGCACTAAACTCAGTAGCTCCGACAACAAGCCGGACTTGGAATATGAGGAAAAACACATCTCACGGTGTGCACAGAGCACTAAACTCAGTAGCTCCGACAACAAGCCGGACTTGGAATATGAGGAAACTGCAGCAAGCCAGACTTGGAATATGAGGAAACTGCAGCAAGCCGGACTTGGAATATGAGGAAACTGCAGCAAGCCAGACTTGGAATATGAGGAAACTGCAGCAAGCCAGACTTGGAATATGAGGAAACTGCAGCAAGCCAGACTTGGAATATGAGGAAACTGCAGCAAGCCAGACTTGGAATATGAGGAAACTGCAGCAAGCCAGACTTGGAATATGAGGAAACTGCAGCAAGCCAGACTTGGAATATGAGGAAACTGCAGCAAGCCAGACTTGGAATATGAGGAAACTGCAGCAAGCCAGACTTGGAATATGAGGAAACTGCAGCAAGCCAGACTTGGAATATGAGGAAACTGCAGCAAGCCAGACTTGGAATATGAGGAAACTGCAGCAAGCCAGACTTGGAATATGAGGAAACTGCAGCAAGCCAGACTTGGAATATGAGGAAACTGCAACCAGGAACAATTCTCAGACAGAGCCTCAGCGGTTCCTGCCGCATATCTACCATATTGACCGGAAGTCTCTTATTAATGGAAAAGGAAAAGCCAAAATGTCTGCTGGTCGCACAAAATTGTTAAATATTTAAAATCGATAATGTCGAAGAATGATATGTTGGGCTAAATGTCGAAGAATGATATGTTGGGCTAAATGTCGAAGAAAGATATGTTGGGCTAAATGTCGAAGAATAATATGTTGGGCTAAATGTCGAAGAAAGATATGTTGGGCTAAATGTCGAAGAAAGATATGTTGGGCTAAATGTCGAAGAAAATGATATGTTGGGCTAAATGTCGAAGAAAATGATATGTTGGGCTAAATGTCGAAGATATCGTAAAATAGCGACACAACGCATCCATGACCACTCAACGCTGAAGAACAAGAGAAAGGATGGGGAGTAGAAGAAGAAGGAGGCTGAGGAGAAATTGGAGAGAGAGATGAAGGAAAAGAAGTAAAAAAAAAAAAGAAGAATACACATACAAATAAAATTGATTCCTATGATATCTGCACATCTGAGACCAACAAATTCAGAATTGTTGGTTCTTGGTTGCTTCCTTCGATCCATTATCACTTGCTTATGCTGTCTGAGGAGGCTGTAGAAATGTGGTTGTACAGAAGAATGTTGAGAATACCATGGACAGATAAGAAGACTAATGAAAACGTTCTGAAAGAGGCCAAAGCAAAAAGAGAGCTAATTTCCAATATTGGAAATAAACAATCATCATTTTTTGGCCATGTAATGAGAAGAGAACAACTGGAATATATTGTAACAACTGGGAAAATTTGAAGGACGATGAGATAGAGGGAAGCAAAGAGAAAAAATACCAGACAGCTTAAGAGAATGGCTTGGCAGAAGATCAACAACAGAAATGATAAATAGCTGCCGAGATCGAAAGTTGTGGAGAGACATGATCACCTACGCCTGCAGGCCCGGTACTTAATGATGATGCTGTGTGATCTATTCCTCGATTGTGATCAGTTTTGTGATACTGATCCTGACAGGTGCAGTCAGCTATGAGTCCCTGACAACTTGCAATGCAGGTAATGTTAGGGGTCATAGATAGGCCTGTAAACTGCCGATGAAGAACATTGTAATCTACATGATGTGTTTCACTGAGATACAGTTTATATAAGTAAAGGATTGACATGTTCCATTCTCAACACAAGAGGAGTTGAGCGTATGGTATCTGCGTTTCTAAAACAGGTTCTGTGAGAATGCGACTGGATGCTGTCTCCAGGCAACTCTATAATGCATGAATTAGTTACAGCAAACTTTCACATTATAAGTTAGAACGAAATACACCAGTCAATACATCAAATCTCTCTCTCTCTCGCTCTCTCTCTCTCTCTCTCTCTCTCTCTCTCTCTCTCTCTCTCTCTGCTATCAAGACTCAATCAGAGTAGGATTCCAGACTCTCTCATGAAGTCAGCTGTCTGTTTAAGCGATTCGATTGCCCCATATAGCTTCTCTTCCAGGGAGGTGGGTGTGGACCACATTGCTCTTCTCAGGTCTATGTACTGGGGGCAATCCTGTAAAACATGTTTTGTAGTCATATTGTCCAGTGTACAGTGGCATAGGCTGGTTGTACCTATTTTGAATTTGGTGAACATGTGATTTCTCATTCTATTGTGGCCAGTGCGTAAGCGAAGTATGATGACTTGATCCCTCCTTGATAGTTGATAGTATCCGTCACTCTCGTTATACTTAGGGTGTCCTCGTTTCCATTTTTCAAGGAACTGACCCATGAGGATGGATTTGGCTTCATCATAACTGAGCGGATGGCTCTCTTGTGATAATCTTCCTCCCTCTTTAGCTAATTTGTCTGCGCGTTCGTTCCCGTGTATGTTCGTTCCAGTGTGATGGTATCCACTGAATGACTACTCTCTGGAAGTTATTGCATAGTTGGTCCAGGTTTGTTCTCAAGTCATCTTGTTCATTGTTCTTGGGGCTTTTTAGAGCTGATAATACTGACAGTGCATAAGTCAGAATCACCAATTTATTGTGCATGTTATTTTTGTGTTGAGTAGCCAGTGTTGCAGCATCTCTGATGGCCTAAATTTCTGCTTTAAAGTTGTTTGAGAGTTTCCCAGTAGCTATTGACTTGGTGATCTTGTCCTGGTTATTCAGCGTCAAGAACACCCCCCCCCCTCCATTTCTGGTGGCGTTTGTAGCAGAGCAACTGTGTATATGTGGGACCAAGAGTCATGTGGGTAGGTTTCGTGTATGTGTTTTTCTGCTACGTGTTTTATTTCTGTATCTGATTGGGTGCCTTTTTTCATGATTCCTTTTATATTTTCCTTAAGTTCTGGTATTTTATGCTTTCCATGAGGAGACATATCAGATGGGCCCAAGGGTTTCGATATTTCTTGGGAAAGAACTGTGTCTCCAGTAGTTAGTTCATTGGCAATTGCAGCGAAGTTGCTTCTCTTTAGTCGTACAATTCCGAAACCAGTTATTCTTTGGTGCATGGGGTGGCTAAGGAGCCTTCTATATTTCTCCGCTTGTTGCAATACTTTAGTGACCCGTCTGTCATCTAAGGGTTGTATAACTATTACTGTTTCTAGAGTCTTGATAGGTGTAGATTTCATAGCACCAGTGATGATACGGGCAGCTTGGTTCTGTGTTCTGTAAATTTTGCTAAGGTGTGATTTAGAAGCCATATCCCAGGCTGTGACTCCATATTCTAGAACTGGTCTGACTCTTCCTACGTATAGTCTTTTCAAAACATTGTTGTCTGCCCCCCAGTCCGTTCCTGCCAATTTCTTCATAATATTTGTTCGTTTTCTTGCTTTTTTCCTTGCTCTGTCTATCTGATTTTTGCAAGTCATTCTGCGATTCATGGTGACGCCAAGATATGTTGGGTTTTGGTCAATAGGGAGTGTATGGTCTTTTATCTTCAAGTTTGCAGAGAGTATATTCCTTGATAGGCTGACAATTGTATATGTAGTTTTTTTGTTGATTGGTAAGAACCAGGTGTTCGTCCATTATTCAAGTTCACCTAGGGCATCTTGCATCCTGGGTCCAGCCACCGACATACTTTCCTCGCGAGCCCCTAACGCCAGATCATCTGCGTATATTGCTGAGTGTATTCGGGGTGGAATGTCCATTACGATGTCATTTATGAAAATTAAAAAGAGTGTTGGGACAAGACTC
>JAVIAB010000041.1:31740409-31747909 GCA_032433765.1 Megaustenia siamemsis
TAGACTTTCTTTTATTCTTCTTTGTTTTATTTTACCACCCGATGTTCACATTCTGACGTCAGTCTGTAGTCTTTGTCCACTCTGAGCACGTGACCAATGCACTTACAGTGTCATCTCAATTTATAGCCCTCATATGTGCTCGTGTTTCACTTCCTCCCAGTCTAACGTGGTGCAAGGTTTCCAGTCATCTATTGTCAATGTGTGTTAATTTCCTGTGTGTTACCGGGGCCTCATTATGAGGGAAGTAAAGAATAGTGACACTGTGACCTTCCAGGCATGTCGTAAGAGGCGACTAAGGAGGTTGATCGATGGCTTGACAAGCTGTCATTATAAAAAGTATTGTTATGGAAACAGCGCCATATATTTTAGAGCAGTGATCTCTGCAATATGTGCCACTTTGGCACGCAAGGTTTCTGTTTTTGAGATTGTGGTTCTGCCCTATGTGCCGTCTTCGGCTCGAAAGGACAATAGATAGATAGATTGTCAATGTATCTCTCTTCTAGAGATTAGATGGAAGCTTGTTACAAGTAACTCGAAGAACCAACATGAACTAAATCATGGTGGCGAAGTGTTCCCAATATGTCTCTGGGGTTTTCAGACAATGGTTTACATGTCAGAAATGAAGAGTTGAGAAAAAAGCTAGGAATAGCCCCGTCATAGAATATATAAAGAAACAATAGTTACAATGGTTTGGCCACGTGATAACACAGAAAGATCAAAACACAACACAACGAGCCTTCAATAAACGTTGTGGGAATTCCAGACCCAAGGGTCGACCACGAAAAAGATGGATGGATGAATATTAGAAACACAAGGAAACATAACAGCAGCAGAGGCGAACAGAAGAGCAAAAGACCGCAAATTATATCTCCCCTCGACGCTGAAAGGCAAATGAGGAAGGAAAGAAGAAGAAGTTGACATGTCTGAACATCGACAGAAATGATTCCCAAACATAAAAAGCTGTAACAGAAGAAGTGAAAGCAATATCAATGTATAAATGACAATAATCGCTTACCGCGGGATGTTGAAGGTTGATAAAGTTACCTCAGCACACAACCTCCCTACTGGGAACATACTCCACAGCGAGGACATAGACTCTGCTCATAAATCGGACAGTTACAGAATTTTACAAATAAAGGATAAGTTTATAAATAACTAACGAATGATGTATCGCAACGACAGGGCCGTGTGCATGTAAGCAGCCGGACTGTATCAAGAAAGTTCAGGGTTCGAAACTCGACTCATGCGATGTGAATGTTTCCCTTCGGATTCTTGGTTTCCATGTGCTTGTACCCTTCCCTGGTCTCTGAGTGATGGGGAATGTACACGAGAAATAAACAAGAGAATAGGAACGGCAAAAGTAATTTTAATGTCATGAAGAACATACTATAACCAGTGATGGGGAATGTACAAGAGAAATAAACAAGAGAATAGGCAAAAAGTAATGTTAATGTCATGAAGAACATACTATAACCAGTGATGGGAAATGTACAAGAGAAATAAACGAGAGAATAGGCAAAAAGTAATGTTAATGTCATGAAGAACATACTATAACCAGTGATGGGAAATGTACAAGAGAAATAAACGAGAGAATAGGCAAAAAGTAATGTTAATGTCATGAAGAACATACTATAACCAGTGATGGGGAATGTACAAGAGAAATAAACAAGAGAATAGGAACGGCAAAAGTAAGCTTAATGTCATGAAGAACATACTATAACCAATGATGGGGAATGTACAAGAGAAATAAACAACAGAATATGAACGGTAAAAGTAATTTTAATGTCATGAAGAATATATTAACATCAAAACAAATAACACCAGGGCTAAAACTAAGAATAGCAAAATGTTGTGTCTTCTCAACATTCCTATATGGTGCAGAAACATGGACATTAGACAAGAAAACAGAACAGAGAATTGAACGCTTTGAAATGTGGATATATAGAAGAATAGGTAGAATTGGATAAGAAAAAGAAAACAAATGATGCAGTCTTAAAACAACTAAAAATGAAAAGAGAACTACTAAACACAATTCAAACAAGACAAATGCGATTTTTTGGGCCATGTTAAAAGACACAACAGCCTACTAAATGTAATCTTGGAGGGGAAAATACAGGGTAAAAAAGGCAGAGGCAGACCAAGACTATATTGGACGAGTAACATCAAAAGATGGACAAATCAGCCTATGACAACCTGCACCATCAAAGCAAGAGACAGAGCAGAATGGCGCTCCATGGTAGCCAACCTTCGTTGTGGAGATGGCACTTGTTGATGATGATGGTCTCTGAGTATTGAAATTAGATGTCCATCCTTTTCGGATGGTACGGGTGAAAAACTTTAGCCCCGTGTTTACTTGCACACGTTAAAGAACACTCAACGGAAAAAAATTCGAAATGGATAGGCAAAAATGACAGCTGTTAGGGGAACATTTGTAAGCAGTTAAAGCAACTAGAAGCCGGATATGCCGGGACGAAAGGCACCAATACCGCAGCATGTCCTAAACTAACAACACAACGCAACCACGCCCACATAACGTGTGAACGCTGAAGAAGGAAAGATCTCGCACAACAAGAGAACACTACGTCATGACAGTAGGTCTGTGCCAAAGAGTCATCCACGCCATGAGCAAGGCGCTGTTGCTGGGCACATTGCTCGCGGAACATCCACGTTTGATGGGCGGTACCCCGTCAGAATGTCCTGGGGGCTGTTATATCTGGACCGAACTCTTTTCCTTATTAGTCCACTTTACTGGGAACTGAGCTGGTTATGGTCCGCAATCTTAGGGCAGTTCTGGGTGAAGTTTGTTCTTACATGAAATATTTGCAGTGGACAGAGTAAACAAAAAACAACTGTAGAACTATGGGGGAGTAAAAATAGAACAACTATGGGAGAGTAAACATAGAACAACTATGGGAGAATAAACAGAGAACAACTATGGGAAAGTAAACATATAACAACTATGGGAGAGTAAACATATAACAACTATGGGAGAGTAAACATATAACAACTAAGAGAGAGTAATAGAACAACTATGGGAGATACTAACAACATACGAAGTAAATCCCAACCTAATTAAAAGTATAAATAGAAAACCTACAAGAACAGTTAAATAGAGTTAACCGCAAAGGCACATAACATGTAAATCAACATAAACAAAACATAATTCATTAAATTCGCAAAAAGAAAACAGAACATCAACATAACTATATGCGGCAGACAACTATGTCAAGTTGAGGAATTTAAATATCTAAAAAGTCTAGAGACAAACGACAATTCACAAACAACGGAAATAGTCTCAAGATGCATCACAGCTTGTCAAATCATTGGACAGCTATCACCACTATTGTCCAACAAGGAAATAACACCAGAGACAAACAGGCACTGCAATACAATTCTCATTCCAACAGTGTGCTACCAATGGGGATAAAAATTGACTCTGGACTCAAGAACAATGAGAAAAATAGCCGCTACGGAAATGAAATGTGCTAGATAGATTACAGGAAACAGCCTGAGAGATAAGATCAGAAATGAAGTACTGAGAATAAAACCTAGGGATAACATAGAATATTTATGTTACTTGGCCATCATAGAATAAATAAAGATACAACAGATTAAATGTATTTGCTCCGTGATAAGATAGAAAGATCAAAAGACAAAACAAAGAGTCTTCAATAAACGTTGTGAGAACACTAGACTCAAGCGTCGACCATGAAAAAGATGGATTGGCGGAATATTAGAAACACTAGGAAACAACAGCAGCAGGGCGAACAGAAGAGCAAAAGACCTCAAATTATATCTTCACTCGACGCTGGAAAGCAAAAGAAATAAAGAAGAACTATTTGCACGATTTTCTACAAATTCTTGTGTTGATCGTTGACATTGTTCGTGACTATAGTCAGCCTAGAATTTTCGCTTCTGACAGCGTTCTGCTGCTCATTTATTCTTCTTGATTACTTGTTTTCTTTTCTCTCCACTAAATATGATTTCCCTTCCTCATTGAACATTCTATTCAAATGATTGTCAATTCTCAGAAATCCAACTGTACAGACGAGGTAGAATTAACAGACGACCAGAAAGCAGAGCTGAAGCAAGCCTTCTCAATGTTCGAGAAGGCTGGAAAAGGGCGAATTCATTCCAGGGACTTGGGGGAATTATTGAGGTGTCTTGGATGGAACCCCTCGGAACAAGATTTGGAAGATGCCCGGCACGAGATGGAAATGACAAGTAAGTAGAGGGATAGAGTTGTTGCAGATGGACTTGTTGGTAGAGGGATAGATTTGTGGGTAGAGGTGTTGCAGATGGACTTGTTGGGAGAGGGATAGATTTGTGGGTAGAGGTGTTGCAGATGGACTTATTGGTAGAGGGATAGATTTGTGGGTAGAGTTGTTGCAGATGGACTTGTTGGGAGAGGGATAGATTTGTGGGTAGAGGTGTTGCAGATGGACTTATTGGTAGAGGGATAGATTTGTGGGTAGAGGGATGGACTTGTTGGTAGAGTGATGGACTTGTTGTTAGAGGGATGGACTTGTTGGTAGAGTGATGGACTTGTTGGTAGAGTGATGGACTTGTTGGTAGAGGGATGGACTTGTTGGTAGAGTGATGGACTTGTTGGTAGAGTGATGGACTTGTTGGTAGAGTGATGGACTTGTTGGTAGAGGGATGGACTTGTTGGTAGAGGGATGGACTTGTTGGTAGAGGGATGAAGGAGATGGGGGCATGTGTAGGTGTGGTGTTGGGCACAGTAGTGCAGTGGTATTAGAATTTAGGCCAGCCAGGATCACAGAGACGATCCCGTCATTCAGGGATCACAGCATCTGGTGAAGGAGAGGCCATTAGCATTTACCTTTTGCTGGTGTCAAGACCTACCCCGAGAGGCAAAGGCACACCTCACAGCAGCAGAGCTGGAAGTTGTCAGCGACCCACAGCTGATGACCAGAACCATCCAGACCCTACCACACTTCTTCGTAGTGCCTCTAGTAACAGACTAACCTGTCTAGTCTGGCCGAACGAGCAGGGATCGAAGAGAGAAGACAACCCGGTACTCAAAAATAACATGCTGAAGTCGGATGTGTTGGGCTGAAAGGCGCAATTGTCACAGTTATACTGCAAACCACAACCCAACGCAGACACGCCCACTTAACGTCCTTTTAAGGGCGGATGATGAAGAGGTACACTCCTTTAGTCATCGGGCGAACACAAGCAAGACCTCCCCCTCGTCCCAAGTAGTGTGTCTATCGGATCTATCTATAAAATCTGTCCATCTGTTTATATTTCAAACACACAGAAACACACACACACTATTTTGTGAAAACCTTCTGTTTTTATTTTATTTGTAAAATTTACTCGTCATACATTTCCACTATCAGGTGGACTCGGTAGCCTAGTTGGGAAGACCTCTGACGTGGCTACCGACCTTCTGACAACTCGTGTTTGATTACCACCGGAAGTAGTGTGAGTTGTACTCATGATTAGAAAAGAAAAAAACCCGCGGTCGACCCACCCGCTGCTAGAAATGGGTACCAGAGTATTACTCTGTGAAGGTGAGGAATGCCGCCTCGCAACGTAAGTTTCGATGCTTGAAACGACACTGTCCAGAAGTCTCCGAACACTTCTGGATAGGCGGCCGAGCACATATGGGTGAAAACTCGAGTGCTAAGACGCCGGTTCAAGCCTCGTACTTGACCTTTACCTTCCGCTATCAGATGCTACTGACCTTACGCTGCTGAGAAATCAGTAGTAGATCATTGGTGCTAATCAATTTATTTCATCCAATCAAGTCTCATGAATGCAAATCCTCTCATTTATGGGCATCGCGTCCTGGGATCGCTACGACAATGTCAGTCAACTAATGAAGAACTCAACTGCCACTTGGGCTCACTGGTAACAGTCTGTGAGACTGGCTAATGAATTGAGAAAGATAGCCGCAGGGGTGGACGTCTGTTGATGTAGAGGATCTAGTATCGCAGTACCTGAAAGATGTACCTAAAGTGATGAGCGTCTATTGATATAGAAGACCTTGTATAACCGTACCTCTAGGATGTTCCAGTAGTGTGAGTTTGTGGATATAGAAGACCTAGTATTGCAGTAATTGAAGAACGTACTTGTAGTAGTGGACGTCTGCTGATGTAGAAGACCTAGTATTGCAGTTCCTCTAGGATGGACAAATTTCAAATTTTCCTGCAGAACCTATGAAATCATGAAAGTCTTCGCGGTCGCCACATCCTAGATATAACAGCCCACACCATCTGTCCAACAAGTGGTTTGATATCATCATCAACATCATCATCATCATCATCATCAACATCATCATCATCATCAACATCATCATCATCAACATCATCATCATCATCATCAACATCATCATCATCATCATCATCATCATCATCACATCATCATCATCAACATCATCATCATCATCATCAACATCAACATCATCATCATCAACATCATCATCATCATCTTATAAAACAAGGACTTACAACAACTCGACACATCTCTCATGAAACCTCGCTTCTTCAACGTGTCATAGAAAATCACTCCAGGTACTACAGGGAGTGAGCTACAAAATCACTCCAGGTACTACAGGGAGTGAGCTACAAAATCACTCCATGCACTACAGGGAGTGAGCTGGAAAATCACTCCAGGTACTACAGGGAGTGAGCTAGAAAGTCACGTCAGATACTATAGGGAGTGAGCTAGAAAATCACGTCAGATATTACAGGGAGTGAGCTAGAAAATCACGTCAGATACTACAGGGAGTGAGCTAGAAAATCACTCCAGGTACTACAGGGAGTGAGCGAGAAAATCACTCCAGGTACTACAGGGAGTGAGCTAGAAAATCACTCCAGGTACTATAAGGAGTGAGCTAGAAAATCACTCCAGGTACTATAGGGAGTGAGCTAGAAAATCTCCAACAATTTGTTTAAGAGAAATGCAGAATTGTGAGTTCCGCTCCTATCTAATTTTGTACAAATGTTTACAGCACGTGGGAGCTTGTCGTTTGCAGAAGTGGAAGCGTACATTGCCCGACGCGGAGGGATATATTACGGAAACAACGCAGAGGAGGACATAATGGTGGCGTTCCAGGTAAGTGGTTTTGTTATATCTTAACATTTTGTACGGATATTTGGATTTGCAACATCTTATACTGCAAACCTTCTGGGACATGTTATATATATATATATATATATATATATATATATATATATATATATATGTGTGTGTGTGTGTGTGTGTGTGTGTGTGTCTATCTTAACATATGGGTGTGAATCATGGACAATAGGACAACAGACAAGAAAATCACTGGAGTATGTAGAAATGTGGTTTTGCAGATGAATGTTGAGAATACCATGGACAGCTATGAAAAGTAATGAAAACGTTCTGAAAGAGGCCAAAGCAAAAAGATAGCTAATTTCCAATATTAGGAAGAAACAATCATCATTTTTTGGCCATGTAAGAGAACAGCTGGAATATATTGTAACAACTGGGAAAATTGAGGGA